>CM077234.1:34943763-34978763 GCA_039654775.1 Spinibarbus caldwelli | reverse complement strand
AGTCCTCCCCAGCATAACATTAAATGCCTTATTTGTTGGAACGAGTACATTTATACACAGGTTATGAATGTGACCAACCATGCATGGTATATTTGTTTCAATGCAAAGAGCAGAAACACTGCAGAACAGCACGAATAAGCTCAGCACTTTTTGCTTTCGAAGAAACCATTAATGCAACAACAGAAAATTGAGAGTGCAACTGCATATCTTCACCCAAATATTGTTTATGGAGTCAACTTTAAGTGCACAACAAATTGCATTAAAAATCATAAAGTTTAAGAGTGTGTGCATCTATCCAACACGTGCAAAAACGAACGTGAAACTGTTTTTTTTTTTTTTTTTTGGTGCATTAAACTGTTTAAGCGTCCAACTCTGATTAAAATCTGTATAAACATGTTTACACGTTCTGATTTATTGTGCAACAGAAAGCATTGCGAATGCACATGCAGGCTCGAAGTGAGTGCTCACCGTGTCCTCGTGTCTTCAGCTCCAAATGAAAGTGAAGGATGAAAGTTAGAGGAGGTTCTGCAGCATCACACGCACAGCTAAACGCTCCTCCATTGTGGCTCGTTTGCTTTTGTTCCAGCTCTTTCCTTTCATTCATTTACATCCTTTAGCGTTTCTGTTCGTCCGCAAACAAGCGCCGATACCGAGAGCCGAAAGAATGATGGACTGAGCGCGAGAGAATGAGATAGAGAACAGGAGGGGAGGGGCAGAGAGAGAGAGAGAGAGAGAGAGAGAGAGAGAGAGAGAGACAAAGCGAGCATCCATTCCCAAGGAAAAGGACCATTGCAGCAAATTGTGTGTTGCCAGGGAAAACTGCGCGTTTTAGTAATGCATCGCGCTAATTTTTGTAATGTAATGGCTTGATGCATCATGGCACTTGCTAAAATGTTCTCTTTGTTAACTCTCAAATGACTTCATGACAAAAAAATACGCTATATGAGTGCATTCTCTTGATATTTGATCATCATATGCGTTGTCTGGTGCAGGACTTCAGTCATAATTGCGTGTAGAAATGACAGACGGAGCCACGCATGCTTCCCGTGTGTAACAGGACACACATGTCTGGAGCAGATGCATGACTCGCCATGTTGAATAACCCAACAGCGCGAGCGCGAGCTCCGGTTGGTCGGTGTCGGTGTGATTCACGCTGCGCGCGGCGCATTTAAACCGGTGAGCGCGCGCCCCGAACGCGAACGCGAGGAGAGAGTGTGATCAACCGTACCACGGATTAAATTACAGAAAATAAGCTGTTATGCAACAGCTCATGCATTATTAGGCTGTATAAATGGTCACTTCATGGAAATAATAAACATTAAAAATAACATAAAAAGTGCTGTTTGAATGCTCGGGGAGATTTGTGTTTTTAAAAGAGTTTCCTCAAACCTTAAACGATTTGATTGCAATCATTTTTTAGAATTTATTTGGAATCTTAACTGTGCAAATCGCCCGATGTTTTAGATTTATTTCTGTAATTTAAATGGAAAGCAACACAACCCTGCAACCCTGAATTAGAACTGAGCTAAAAATGACATTATATTTAGTGTATAAAATAAAATCGAATATACACCGTCAAAGCAATGGATTTGCTTTTATAAAGGTTGAGTTAAACTGATGAATCTTTACTTTTTAAATTTACACGAAGCTACATTTGTATTATTACATTATATTGTTATATTCAACTTGATACCATGCTAGCTCACATTGCAATATTATAGGCCTTCATTAAAATACACGTGTAGAAACAATTCATCCTTTATAAAATGACAAAATATAACAAAACAAAAAGTAGGCTAAATAACGTCGGTCTTTGAATTGATATTATGAATTCAGAATCATTTGTCAGTTTTATTTTAGAAATTCATGAACAGTGACGAAAGATATTAAAAGCTTTTACTGACACTGATTTCACATTTGATCTGATCTCATATATCATAAAGCGGCATGCAGAAGTCCTGAAGGCCTCAATGGATCAAAAGATTACAGTTGTTGCTCAGAATAAGAGAAAGTGCGTGATGACGTCATTCTGTACCGTGTAATTAACAAACATTAGCGCTCATCTCAGCCTTGTGTTGCATATGTTTTAATACACATCTACATGATATTTTTATTTTTATTTTTTTAAATAAAATGATTGCGCTCAGCAGTGTGTTAAATTAATAGGCTATAAAACATTTATAGTTCATAAATGAGAAAAAAAATTAGAAATAGTAAAATATTATTATAAAGGATTATATTCATTATTAAGACATTTTTAGTTAAAAAATCCAATCCAAATATGTTTAAAATGTTTTAATTCTCCTTTAAAATGTTTAATTCTGAAGAATTAGTGTTAGGTAATCGAATGTTTCACGTGCTCGTCATTTCATGAAGAAATAAACAAGGAAATCACTTTTTGAGTTTTGCGATTTTGTTAAGTCGTTAACATTAAAACACGTTTTAATTATTTCTGAGATCTTGATACTGTGAATGCAAATGCTGCAGGTCGAAAATGATAAAATTAGATCTATTGTAAAATTAGATGACAAGAAGGACCGTGACGACTCCGACGGTCATAAAACGAACTTCTCATTTTTACGAACTTTTAAGGTACAAATAAGGTTTATAATTCAACATAAATTAAGTACATTTAGAATTATGTCCTTATCAATGACTTAACTTCATAATACAAAGATTTGTCCTTTTGAGTATTTCAGTATTTTTGAGTCATCTAAACGTCCTCTTTCCATCATAATTATTTATGAATGTAAAGGTGAATAATCACACCTTAATATTCACCTTCATCCTTTATAAGAAATTCAGAAACTACCTGTTCTGCAGAGCACATTTATTTATGAGAAAAAAGAAAAATACAAAGCAGGCAAGAAATACACAATTATGTCTGTTGCATCCAGAGGTGTGTGTGTGTGTGTGTGTGTGTGTGTGTGTGTGTGTGTGTGTGTGTGTGTGTGTACAACACTGTGTAAATTACCTTTCTATTGTTTAAATATAGAAAATAAAACATAATACTTTTTGCTATGTTAATACAAAATGTGTTTTAAAGTATTCTTTATATTTTAAAGTATTCTTTATATTTGGTATTTATACATTATATGTATGTTCTTTATAAGCAAACATAATATCTTAAATCAAGAAGACATCTGTGTTTCTCAGGCAGTGTGCCTATACACTTATCAAAATAAATAAATAAATTCTTGTTCATTTTTATGTAATTCGAACATAGAGTAGGAAAGTAGTATTTCTGTAATTTTTCTGTATTTTTGCAGTAATTCATGGCATATAGTATATATTCTATAGACTATTATTTGCTTAATTTGAAAATGAATATTAAAAGTCTTCTTGCTTTTGTTAGTATATTGCCAATGAACCAGTTCAATGATTTAGTCCAGAAGCATCAGAAATTGCAATATTTATTTTTCATTTTAAATACTATTGTTTCATGCATTAACTTTATTAACACAAACCAAAATAATAATAATAATAATAATAATAATAATAGTACATTTGAAAAAAAAAATAAAAAACATTTGTCAGTCCTCTAAATATGTGGAATTTTCTCTCCCAAAAGAACCACATATTTTGCAAAACTCCACTAATACGGAGCCCCAAAGTTTGTTTACCTCCCACCTTCATATACATAATCTCACTGAAACATTAGAATGCAAATAACAGAACACCTGCATGCTATTTAAGCCATTCCCGAAAGCTATTTAACACACTGAACGCTAAACAGGCATTTATGCAGGACGACCTGCTCACCTGTGCTCTCTTCACACCTGTAATCTACACCTGAGAGCTCACGACTAATGAATGAACATCCAGTACACCTGGTATAAAACACAACCAGCATGTATGAAATCACTGTTCAAAGATAGTTATTTCAGAAAACATGTAGCATATCATAAAGCAACTCATCTAACAGTTTAATATAAGATATTTCACTCACTGATGTAAAAATACTAGCCAATCACAAAATCTTGTTCCCTTGCAATGTATGATGCCATGGTCATTACAAAAAAACTGTACAACCCAGTTTTACTCTGTGTTTTTATTCTGTTTGTAAAGTGAGTGACTGATCCTGATACAAACAACTGTATTTTACACTCTATTAACCAGTTCACTCATATAAAGCCATTCGATTCAGTTTGATGCATCTGACTCAAGCTTCTCCATGTGTTTCTGTTCAGATGAAATTTGAGGAAACATTTAGAATGCAAATAACAGAACACTCAGATAATTTTGCTGTCATAGAAACATGACAACAGCAGGAAACAAAATCTAAACATGCTCAGATTTGATTTAAAACAGAGGCCATAAAGCAAAAGTCTTGCATGACATGAAAACGTAATGCAGAATCTATGAAATTCAGTTTGAAAGGAGCAAAAATGATCAAATGATCAGCAGAAAAAAGCCATTTAAACCTGTTTCTAAGATTATTTACATTTTACAAGAAAATACTATTTCAGACTTTCCATATTTGATGTTTAATTTAATGTGTTACTTGTCATTTCTTTATATTTATTTGGAAAATTTACTTGCAATTTTAGTGAAATCAGTTTAAAAATAA
Source organism: Spinibarbus caldwelli (assembly GCA_039654775.1). Classification (NCBI taxonomy): domain Eukaryota; kingdom Metazoa; phylum Chordata; class Actinopteri; order Cypriniformes; family Cyprinidae; genus Spinibarbus; species Spinibarbus caldwelli. Next base: position 34,974,193 of record CM077234.1, on the reverse strand, counting down.
ATCCCACAGCACCTTTTTTTCAGAGTCATTAAAGACAGTAGCTTTACAGCCCTAGCTTTTATTTTCACACAGTGAAAGTAAAGAGATGTTTTATGATGTTCTTCACTGCTCATCATCATTTAACAGCTGTGATTGGATGTGAGCTGCTGTCACATGATCAAACGTTGAACTGTTATTGCATGCAGACCTTTACAGTCACACTGAATTAAACACATTTAGAATTATTTGCAAGTTTTCACTGTCATAATAAAATGACAAAGACTTCCAAAAAATTATAAAAACATGTTGAACATGGAAAAGATGCATGCAGTGTTTAAACGCACTTGTAAAATTACCCATTTCATTTCTCCTGCAGCAATGAGAGTAAAATAGACTTCTTAAATGTTTCTCAAGAGAAAAAGTAATCTCACGTCTTTCTCAAGAATGCATGGCTCAAACTGTGTTCAGATTTGCCAAAGTTTGCAATCAAATGCCAGAGATCTCAATTTGAATGCAAACATTTCAGGACGAAATTTAGAAGCAATATCTGAGGCAAAGTTGATAGCAGAATTAAACACAAGTGAAATGTATAAAGGGTTAAATTCTTCAACAGGGTTATTATAGTTAACTAAAACTAGAGATTAAAACCATAAAAAAAAATTGTCACTTGAAATAAAATAAATGTTAACTAAAATAAAATAAAATAAAAAACTTATTTCAGCTAGTTGGCATTTCTGATTTTAATTTATTTACTTGATTTACTGATTTAAAACTTGATGTACTAAAATAAACTAAACCTGAAATAAAAATTAATGTAAACTATATAGACATATTTACAAAACAAAAATGTTTGCTAAAATTTAAAAATGAAAACTGAATAATATTAAATATGAATAAAAATGTTAATAAAAACAATAATAAAAATATATCAATGATAATAAAACAACGCTGTTCTTTAAAATCACATAAATCCTCAGTTAAGCACAGAGCAAAACTTTTACAGTGCTTCAGATTCATCAAACAAACAAAAAACAAACCTGGCAATACATTCATATATCTTTTCCAGCTCTTTTTAATAATCTTAATTTAAATCCACAAAATAATTTCCCTTAATGTTTGAGTGGAACAGCATCCTTACTTGTGATTGTGGAGCAGTGAATTCAGCAAACAAGCACTCACAGGTGGTGTGTGTCTGGACTGAGCAGATGCGATTGTCTTGAGGCCTTGAGAACTTCTCAGCGGTTTCTCACAGCTCTGCTCTTTTAATTGAAGGCAGGCGGGGGAATATGTTAATGAGGGCTGACACTCACTTCTGCATGATAATAGCAGGGGTCAAACTCACGTCTGGCTTCCCAGACGACTCCGACGGTCAAGTTCAAGCTCAAGTCTGAGGTTTCGAAAGCAACTTGTGGCCCGTTTCAATTCCTTCAGCTCCTTCAAGTCCTTCAGCTTCTCTCAATAGAGCTGCGATGGCTTTAGCACACTTTAATGAGCTCCCTGCAAACTTCTGAAAACAAAATCATTTATAGATAAAATCTTGAATGCAAAAATGTGCAGAGTGTGTTTTGATTAAAATACCTTCAATTTCACAAAAGATGACTTGCAGAATAACTAGAATTAGCATTATGTTTGCATGCATTTATCTAAACTATGATGCATATAGTTCTTTGTAAATGAATAAATAAATACACAAAGTACACTCTTAAAAATAAAGGTGCTTCACGATGCCATAGAAGAACTTTTTTGTCTAAATGGTTCCATAAAGAACCTTTAACATCTGAAGAACCTTTCTGTTCCACAAAAGGTTCTTTGTGGCAAAAGAAGGTTCTTCAGATTATAAAAAGGTTGGTAAAAAGAGATGGTTCTTTAAAGAACCTTTGACTGAATGGATCTTTGTGGAACCAAAAATGGTCCTTCTATGGCATCGCTGTGAAGAACCTTTTCAAGCACCTTTATTTTTAAGAGTGTATGTGGGATGATTGTACAAAATATCCAAGCATATGTTTTTAGGATTTAGTTTAGAACATCAAAATTAACATTCAGTTTTTCTTTGTTAAATCTCTGAATTCTGCCATTAAATGAAGAGCAAAATTAATACTTTACGAATGTAGAAATTGTATTTATGGTATTTATTTACCATTTTATAAATCTATGTAGCACTTAGAGGGAGGCCATGTGTAATATTTGAATAAATGATTTATTTGGAACAGTATTTTAGATTAATTTTGACTTATGATTTATGATTTTAGAAAACCTGGAAAAACTGTTTTGATCAAAATAAGAGAAACAGTGCTGCTCTTTTCTTTTCTACAGATCATATTTATAAATCTCTGCATAATATTTCAATAATGTAATTTTTTTGTCATTTGCAAATGCATGAGCAGACATTTCCCAGACACCACATCCTTGTGTGTGTGTGTGTGTGTGTGTGTGTGCGTGCGTGTGTGCATGTGTGATAGAGATGAAAACATATCTAGGTCACATTTAACCCTAAAATATAGGAGGAAAAATTTTATTTTGCATTAACAAAAATTACAAATGCTTTAAAAATACACAGTATATTTATCAATGTTTCTAAAATAAATTTTATGTTCTTTATGCAAAATATAATATTACCTTTTTCTTTTGATTTTTGAGGTAAGATATATGACATTCTGGACTGATTTTGTGAGATTAACTTTCTGATTACATGTTCATTTTAAGAACAACTCAACTAATGTAAAAAAAAAAAAATTGAAGGATGTGAAGAGTTTATGAAAGAAAATACAGTTTTGAAAAGGTTTGTGTGTGGCAGACCGTTTATATTCTCGTATATAATCTACAGCAATTTTTAGAGTAAATCCATCAGTTTGTCTCAAAAAAATTATTCAAAGGAGAAATAAAAATAGACTCAACCAAGAGAGTCACTGTAAAAAATCACTGTGATCAATAAGTCATGGTATGTTTTACCATTACTTCAACTCATCAAAATAATTTAAACAATTTCAACTTCATTTTTTTTCAAGTTATATGAGATTCAGCTCAATTTTCAAAAGTCATTTTAAGAGTATTTAAGTTGAAATAACTTGTGCAGCCAATTTGATTACAGTGCAACTGAACTCAAGTTTTTTACAGTTTTTTTCAACTGCTTACACACAAAATCTTTACTTGTCACACAATTTCTGAAAGCTGACCCTCAAACAGCAGAAGCACACACCAAATCTGCAAAACCATACACTAATTCTTGGCCTTTGACTCAGTTTTCAATTTCATAAAACACTTTTTGCAAAACACAATACACAATTCTCTATGTAACACACAGAAATCTAACAGGAATTAATATTATGGCAAAGGTGTTTGCTTTTGAGATGTGTTTGTGATATTTTGAATGCAGTGCTTCATTTTTGCAAGAGATGTGAAGCATTTTGTATTTTGTGTGTGTAATTCTTGGATTTGTGTGTAAAGTTTTGAAAAAAAGAGGCAAAGTTTTAAAAATGTGTGTAAGCAGTTGAAAAAAAACGTAAGTTGATTGAACATTTTTTTTACAGTAGAGCTCATATAGAGACGCATAGTTTGAGATCTTCTCTGAAACTCTGTGTGAGACGTTCAGCTAAGAATCAGACAATTTTGCTCTTCATTGTCATGTTTCCTTCCTCTGGGCGTCTTTCTCTCCTTCAACTCATTCAAATTCCATTTTAAAGCAGAGGTCAAGTCGAAGAAACTCACTCTTTGGCTTTCTCGTGCATTTAACAGTCTCACTGTTGAATAGTTGTGGCTCGAGGAAAGATTCTGCTCATTTGCGGCATGAATTTTTATCATTGGGCACGTCATATCGGCAGCTCATGAGTCAATGTTAATTTTGCAGGAACACTTTCTGTGTCCGGCAACCTCGCGGCGAGCTGAGAGATCATTTTCACAGTGTTCCCATAGTTTTCTCCACAAATTAAACATATATTCAGAGCGGGGTCGTGGGGTCACGGAGCCAGACACCATTCGGCAGCGGGACAATGCGGAGGGAAGTTGTGTGAACATGCCAATTACAGCCTGGGGAGACGAGCACCGGTCGCTCTATATGACCAGAAGCATTTCCCACGATCACAGCAGTCAGCAGACGACACTCACGGCAGCCATTCACTTCCAGTGAGCCATCTCTGTCAACACACAGACCCCAGAGTACACTCAGAACATATATAAGATTTATGTAGCTGGATTGCATATAAAACGTCCATTCATTTGGATTTCACAGTTTTAACATAAACAAACTAATAACCTTAATATGATGCACATTTATCGGTCATGTATCAATGAAACAGGTCAGATTTCTGTAATAGTACTAATACTGTAAATTAAATGTGTTTTAAATACACAATAACCAGGTTTATATTTTTATAATCAATAAATACACTCTTAAAAATAAAGGTGCTTAAAAGGTTCTTGACAGCGATGCCATTTAGAAGAACCATTTTTTGTTCCACAAAGAACCATTCAGTCAAAAGAAGCATCTCTTTCTTACCTTTTTATAATCTGAAGAACCTTCGTTCGTTACAAAGTGCCTTTAGTGAAACAAAAAGGTTCTTCAGATGTTAAAGGTTCTTTTTGGAAGCATTTAGACAAAAAAGGTTCTTCTGTGGCATCGTGAAGCACCTTTATTTTTAACATTGTACATCTTGTTTTAATCTCATACATTTTAACTAATTAAATATTACTTGTTCCACAGCTAGCCATATTTTAAACATCTTCATACTTTAACTGAATAAATGTAATTCTTTTCACACTGAACAGGTTTATATGGAGGACCAAACCTGCATAAATAAATAAATAAAGGATTAAATAACTTGCTAAAGCAAGAATAATTAATTTTTAATTAAATTTAGTCTTAAATTTATTTTCGTATTACTTTTTCCTCTTTTATTTATTTATTATTTTCCTTATTTCTCTTTAACTGTATTTATTATTTTTCATGTATTTTTTATTTAATATTATATGTATTTATTTATGCTTACTATTATTATTATTATTATTATTGTCTATTATTCAGGATTTATACTAATTCTAAGCAATTTTAATTAATGCATTTCATGCATAATGATCAGCTGTCTTTTTTATTTATTTATGATGGACAAATAAACATTACATTAAGTTTATTAGTTTGTTTATATTAATACTGTGCGTAATTCAAATGAATGGACATTTTAAATGCAATTTACATTTAATATAAAAACTATTTAAAAGCTATATTTTCTTATATAAACACATTATAGCAACTTTCATCATTAACTGTTAACTGTAGTTTACATCTGTGGATTCATCACTGTTTGACTGCTATAACTATAAACTTGTTGTAGGAAAGAAAAACCACAGAGATCTCTTTAGTAGCTCAAATGTTTCTCCTTGACAGCAATGAGATTAAAAGGAGAAACAATTGAGATTTTGCCAGAGAAAAGACCCCACATGTGTCTCCTCTAGAGTTTTGGAAGAGATCTCGAGTCTCAAACTGCTCAGATTTGCTCAAGATCAAGATCGAGGAACTCAAATCAACTTCAGCATTTCTCATTAAATTCTTGTTACAAATGAAAATGATTCAAGTTCAGTGTAATGTATTTCTATAGCGCTTTGCAGTTTTACAGAAAATTATGTTGATATCTTAATATCTGCAGTCACATTTAGCAGTTTCATTGCATTCTGCCACTAAGAAGCCGATTTAAATATATCATTAAGTATATGAATCCCTGCTGAATCATAAGTGATATTTCATGCGTTTAACAAACAGAGTGTGCCGTGTTTATTGAGCTGGTCAGAATGAGGCACGCTGGGGTAATTAGTGAAAAAATGGCAGGACTAGTGACACAACAAAAGCTCTTCAGAGGAGAAAATCACACACTAATCACAGGTCAGTTGACCTATTGATCCGAGGGGTCAGAGGTCAAGCTTGTTGATGGACCGGATCCATCTTTCTCTCTCTCTCAGTGCATTAAAAATAAATTACTCTGTACAAATGTCTGAAGTTTCTATACAGTCAGATTTTTCTGTCTTTTGACTTTCAGTAAAGTCAACTTGAACTGTCATTTTAGTTATCTGTAGGAAATTATTGTATATTACACTACCATTCAAAAGTTTAAGGTTGGTAATGTTTTGTGAAAGAAGTCTCTTCTGCTCACCAAAGCTGCTTTTAGTTGATCAAAAATACAGTAAAAACTGTAAAATATTATAACAATTTCAAATAGCTGTTTTCTATGTGAATATCAGCTAAAATGTAATTTATTTCTGTGATCAAAGCTGAATTTTCAGCATCACATGATCTTCAGAAATCATTCTAATATGCTGATTTGCTGCTCAAGAAACATTTCTGATAATTATCAATGATGAAAACAGTTGTGCTGCCCAATATTTTAGAGGAAACTGTGATCCATTTTATTTTTCAGGATTCACAGATGAATAGAAAGTTTAGAAGAACAGCATTTATTTGAAATAGAATCTTTAATAACATTCTAAATGTCTTTAATGTCACTTTTGATCAATTTAATGCATCCTGATGAATACAAGTATTAATTTCTTTAAAAAATATCTTGCTGACCCAAAAACTTGACCCCAAAAATTTCGACTTAAAATTGACTGCACTTGTCAAGAATAGCTTTGAACAGTTTCTGAATGTGTTGTTAAGTTGCTAGGGTGTTCTCGGTGGTTGTTATGTGGTTGCTAGGTGTTTTCTTTCATGTTTTCTTCCTTAATGGACATCTGTGGGATCTTTTCACCTGTTTCATTATCCAGAAGGTGAAAATCATCTGATCACTTTAGTAACTATTTCAGAGCTCAATGGCAATTGAGGATGTGTGTGTGTGTGTGTGTGTGTGAGAGAGAGAGAGAGACTATAGGTTCATGTGTGACAGCATTAATTACAGGCTTTCATTCAGTCTGACTGAAGTCATGTGTATTGCCACGGAGATTCATTTGAGTCTATGAGTGTGTATGTCTAAATGGACGTGTGTGTGTCTGTGTGTGTGTGTACATTCGGGTCAGTCTCGAGGGAGTCTGTCCAGACAGACGGCCCATCAGCCGCCATTCCTTCTTTTGGGTGGGAACCGGTTGTGGCTGATCAGACGGAGACTTTCTGAAGCAATCATGCAAGTGCTGATGTATATCTAGTGTCTGTATTTCCACAGATATAAATTTCTTCCTTGTTTGCATGTAATCTGCAAACATGACATCAGTTTTAAAATGTTCTTCATATGCTGAGTGTCAGACTGAATGGATAACATGTTGTTCAGATCCGGGGTCAAAGGTTCTGACAGTGATGCTCTTGCGCTCTCATGTGGCGGAAGTGTGAATTACACTGGGAAAGATGCACGACTTTTTCTTAAAGCTGCAGTCCGTAAGTTTTTTTTTTTTTTGGTTAAAAATGATCCGAAATCAATATTAGAGCAAGTACATAACCAGCCAGTGTTCAAACTATCGCCTTACTTTAGCGCGATTCACAATGGTAAACTTATAATAATGTTTTCTAATCTGAGTGGTACGGGTAGGTTTTCGTGGGAAATTCGAGCATGCCGCTACGTCATTACATCATGCCTGTAAACATAAAGAAGTTGTCCCGGCTAGTAGGCTATATCACGTGTGAGGATGCTGAAGGTGGCGGATCGTTTACAGCCTTTTCTCACAGCAGCTGGAGTAATAACTTTTGTAATTTTGATGGTGGATTGTAATCCAGAAAGGATTACATGTTTATGAAACACATGTGACTGAAATTAAATTATTCCAGTTTTAAATGTGCATCTGATTACAGATAGCCTGGGATTACACAGGATTTGTATTTTAAAGAGAACCAGTTCGAAGGAATGAAAATAATTCCGCAAGTAACTGTAATTGCAGGTTTTAAACAGAGATGGCGACAAAGAGGCAAAATTTACAGACTGCAGCTTTAAATAATTACGTGTATTATATATATATATATATATATATATATATATATATATATATATATATATATATATATATATATATATATTATTGCACATTTTTCCGAAATTAATCGTGATTAATCCCACCTAACATTAAAGTTTTTAAATATACTTTTATATTGCAATAATTTCACATTCAGTCATCAAATTAATGTACAAGCAACATAAAGACAGTATATTTTTAATATTTGTTTATTTTACAAGCTACAGCACGCGCCGGCGCCTTTATGAGTGCAATTGACCTATCGGTAAGCCCCGCCCCCCTTAGTTACTGTTGCTCCCTCGGACAAACAAAGAGTTGCTCGCTGTCTCACAATAATGACAGCTGCAGTGAAAACCTCGTCCCACGATGTTTTTGCACAATTTTGGACACAGAAGGCCACCAAATGGGAATTAAATATTCCATGGAGGGATTTATCAAATATTTAAAAACAAATACGGTGGGTAACTCGAGGGTTTACAGATCACAATGCAAGTCTCATATTACGGTCATCATGATCGCGGATGACAACATGCAGGATCCACACTGTTCATGTATCGCAGGGTACGATTAAATTAATCTACATTTAACCAGTTTAATATGAAGAGGCACTGAAATGTAGACCTTCGTTTATGTGTTTTTGACCTACACTGTACAAGACGCGAGAACAGTCTGTATAGGTCTGTACATTAGCATGGACTCATTAATGAAAATGAACGTTTTTGTCTTCATTTGTATTGGGGTTGAATACTTAGAGACATTTTGCTCTGTTTTGTTTGGATTCAGGAAATGTAATAAAATAAATGATATTGCCCATCCTCTCAGGATACCTGGAATCAGTGTTACAAGTACCACAGGCACATCGTTTTTCCATTTTTGAAGCATAACCCCCATAAAACAGATGCGAGCTTCGGATCTTCCCATGTTTCTCTGTGGCGCTGAAACCTAAAGATGTCCGAGTCAAAACTAATTTTCAAAGTAAGTTGCTAAAGGAAGGTCAATTTGTTGCTAAAAGTTGCTAAATGGCGCTGTGATGTCATGGCGTGATGACGTCATCACGTTATCACGACGCAAAATTGTGTCACTACATCAACCCTGCATTCCATTCGGAAGGGCTCATCCCTATGCCCTAATCCCTTCAAAGGGGTTTACCCTCCGGAGTGATAGCTTCGAAGGGTTGAAGGGTGTAGGGGACCAAACAACTGTTTCTTGAAGTGCCCTTCTGCATCATCATACGGAAGCGCCGTCATCATGCAAAGAATCTGTGCAAAGGATCATGGGAGCCTGAAGTGTCCATCAGTTGTACCCTTCGAAATCCTTCATTCCGAAAGGCTCTTTGAAGTGGCTAGTTTTGAGCACTTCGGTTTGGAATGACCCTTCAATATGGCGGCCATGATTGTTTTCACCCCGAAGTGCCCTTCGGAGGGCGATATATCCCGTTTGGAACGCACCGCAAGTCTCAGCAAAAAAATAAAAAATAAAAAAATACAATAAAAAATTGTTAATTTAGAATTGTCCGTAAAATAATATAAATGCGTAATATAATATTGAAATACATTGAATTATTGAAAACGTACACATTTTTCGAATGATTTGAATTATTGAGTTTTTATCATTAGCTTGTAAACTAGTAAAACTACACATTCTGAACAATTATGCTTTTAAGCAGTGTATTAGTAGTTAGTTAGTATGCAAACTCTAAGAAAATTCTGTAAAAATAGGGCACAATCTACTATGTTAACATGAATAAATTTTTACCTGCATTTTAAATTACGCATTGTATTTTGTGTTTTCGGGTTACAGGGTTACAACGGATAATGGATAATGTCCTGGAAAATTACTAGCTTTTCCATTTTTCTAGATATTTTTCTTACAGTGTGCGAACTGATCAACAATCGCAGGTACAAGCTACTAACAAAGTGTATCATAAATGAGCAATTATTCAATTATTATTATTATGATTACATTAAAAATTGCTTAATTCACTTAATTCATGTGATGTGTGTACTGCTAGGTATCTTTGGTTTCCTCTTTTTGTGTAATTTAGATGGTAAATGTGGGCCTTTTTTGTAATTTAGGTGGTAAATGTGTGTCACTTATCAAAAGTTGCTAAAAGTTGCCAAATAAATTTTAAAAATAGCTAAATTTAGCAACAAAATTGCTAACTTGGAAACACCGAGTTTCGCTCCCGTGCAACTAATACTCGACTGCCATTGGCTAGTCTGCGTTCGAGGGGAGGGGCTTACTGATAGGTCATTGAAGATCTCGCGCCCCGAGCACGCTTTATGCAATTTGCTGTCTTGAAATCAAGAAATGGTACACAGTTACAACACCTAAAATAGTCACAATACAAGCATAAATGGTACTTTATTTTTTTTTTTAAATTGCATTACCGCAGCATTACTCAATAAAAGTTCTATACCTGGATGTCAAGAAACTCTTACTGAACTATTTTAAATAGTTTTTTTTTTATTATTATTAATCACTTTTTAATATTTAACTGAATATTCAATTAATTGTTTTATATATAAAATATTCTAAATACAATAAATGTAATTATACATATTAGAAAACAAATTAATAATCATAATGAATACTTTAATTGAACATTATTTAAATTTTATTTATTCAATTGTTGAACTTTTTTTTTTAAATTTCTGTAGTTATATCTATCTTAGTGTTGGTCAAAAGCAGGTTGGATTGATGAGGTGATCCTGTAGATGACGCTAAAGCTCCTCTGATGACTGACTGAAGACACTCCTCTCCACATGCATTTCATCAAACCACTGCCATAAACATAAAATATTTTAAATTCTGGTTCGCTTTTCTTTTCTTTTCTTTTCTTTTCTTTTCTTTTCTTTTCTTTTCTTTTTTTTTCTTCACTTGACACTGCACATCATTTGTAAGACTTTTAAGGCATCAGCTACTAAATCAAATGAAATTTGCAAACTTTGGCACCAAGGCAAACACTCTAGTTGTACTAGTCACAGAGCAATTTACGTGGCGCTCGGATATTTTGAAAAAGTAAATAACAGGAGTCAGTGGATATGCTGCGCTTAAGCGTCATTTAGAAACGTTGCATCACCGAAGATGCGTTATTATTGTTATTATTATTAACCTATTATTATTATTATTATTATTATTGTTATTATTATTATTATTTTAATAAAATATTTAAATAATGCCGAAGCTAAAAAAATTAATAAATAAAAAAAAAAAATAAATAAAATAAAAAAAACATTTAGGGTGTTTTTATCGCTGTAAGCAATAGAGTTTCGAGTTTGGGCCTTCCGTAGTCCGACGCTCATTGGATACTGATTGCAGTTTGACTGGCGCGTTCCCTGCTTGTAGTTTGATTGTAAGTCAGCGGCTATTAAAAGAGAAATGGATTTACTTCAGTACAGACATCTGGATGAACGAGTTTGGCAAGAACAGCAAATGAGCTGTTCATGTTCATAATCGTCTCCATCACACTTGATTTGATTTAATTCTCTGCAATATTCAACGTCGAGAAACTCTGACTGAAGTTTTTAAATAGCATTTATATTAAATTATATAATAATTAAATAAAAATACATTTTGATATTTGTTAAAATGTTTAATTCAAAATTATTCTATTTATTTAAAATGTATTATTTAACAAAAATATATTTTATTTACCATTATTTGCACCACTTTTTTTTTTGCCAATTTTTTTTTTTATTTATATTTATTCCTTTACATTATTAAATATTCAGCTTATTTTGCAAAGTAAGCTATTTTAGCAACCAGTGTGTTTATAATTCTTGCAATGAATTAAAACAATATGATACCAAATAGGCCCACCAGTTGGCAACATAAAGACTCATAACAGACTGTTGTTGTACAGGTAAAATGCAGGGTTATTTTTCAATCGCTAACAAGCGTTTACCAATACTTAAAGCATTTTTTCTAAACTCTTAACACAGCAACACACCTACATCACACAATTAGCCAAATAGTTCATTTTCTGGCCAAAACCACATGTTGTTAAATAAATACAAACTTGAAAATGCTGAATACATTTTTTCTACATATACTAACTCTATCAAAACACAGCAAACCCGATTCAAAATCTCCAACCCCCCAGAAGACCTCAGATGATGCTAACCCTGGAACAACATACAACACTACCAAATGTTGCTATAAGTTTAATCGCAACATATAATCATTGCAGTTAATAGGGTTCATCGTCTGTTTGATTACATGCAATTGTAACTAACTGCATGATTTTTACTGTACATTTCTGTCATAGTCTCCACTAATAACCTACTCCTAAATATAATGTAGAAACTTAATATTTTTTGTAAAGCTGCTTTGCAACGATTTGTATTGTGAAAAGCGCTATACAAATAAACTTGAATTGAATTGAGAATCGAGTCATTCGGTCAAAACATTAGCACTAGTTTCTATCCAACAGAAGCATACAGTCAATCATAGCACAGTGAGTGTCAAAATACTAACAGTTGATGGCTTTACAAAAACCAGATTACTTGTCATGTTTCAGTTCTACCTGCATATAAAAGACAATATACAAATCCATAGTTTTTTGTAATTTAGCCTTCAGTTACCTTCAACTGAAACCCATTTTAAATTTGTGTTGAAATAGTGTTGAATGTGTTCATTCTTGGCAACATACTATCTAATACTGAGTGAGTCATTACTGTATAGAATGTGCAGTAGAAAAAAATAGGGTCCACTATATGCAAGAATTCAACTGGAACCTTGATTGAATTTTTTATTTATTTTTTTCCAGTGGGTGAGGGTTGGATGTGGATGGTGCCCCGTGGTAGCTGATGCCAGTGATCAACAAAAATTCCAACATGGCCTTTGGTTACTATGCAAGCTTGTTTCCGTCACAGAATAAAAAAGTAAAAACAGTAATTGTGACCTTTTTATCTCACAATTCAGACGTCTATTATTGGAATTGCGAGTTTACATCTTGCAATTCAGACTTTATCAGAATTGTGAGATACTGTAAATTCACAATTGCAAGAAAAAAAAGTAAGAATTCTGAGATAAAAAGTCACAATTACCCTTTACTCTGGCAGAAATAGGCTTTCATGGTTCCACATGTGTAAGGAGAAAAACAAACAAACAAACAAACAAACATAAAAGTGCACAGTCCAACACACATTCTCACTCCTCTCCCCTGCTCCCTTTTTCTGATCCAACTACTCCTCTCCCTCTCCCAGGCATTTTTTTCTCTCTGATTCTTTGTGTTGTTCTGCATCCACAAAACCAATTCAAAGAGGTCTTTATTACTCTTTGTGTTGTTGATGTAATGGAAAGAGCTTCAACACCTGACTATTCCTCCAACTGAGACTGGAATCAGCTATTTCTAAATATTTCAGTGATCTGTTACTTAAAAGTGCTTATCAGTTGTTACAATATTTTATATATATATATTTTTTCAATCCTTTTGAGCTGCTGTTTGTTGCAGAAGTAGAAGCTTGAACCGCAAAACCAGTCATAAGGGTCCATTTTTTTGAAACTGAGATTTATACATCTTTCCATTGATACATGGTTTGTTAGGATAGGACAAGATTTGGCTGAGATACAACTATTTGAAAATCTGGAATCTGAGGGTGCAAAAAAAAAAAAAAAAAAAAATCTAAATATTGAGAAAATCACCTTTAAATTTGTCCAAATGAAGTTCTTAGCAATGCATGTTACTAATCAAAAATTAAGTTTTGATATATTTACAGTAGGAAATTTACAAAATATCTTCATGGAACATGATCTTTACTTAATATCCTAATGATTTTTGGCATAAAAGAAAAATCTATCATTTTGATCCATACAATGTATTGTTGGCTATTGCTACAAATATACCTGTGCTACTTATGACTGCTTTTGTGCTCCAGGGTCACATACTGTATTTATTGGAACATTAGGTCTTCATTTCTGACATGCTGTGTATAAGCATTTGTAAGTAAGACTAAAAAGATCCATGATTTTAGTTTTGGGTAAGCTTGTATGAAAAGAAAATGTAGGCATTTTAGAAACATGGTAATTGACTGCATATTGCATGAAAACAACACGAATTGTGTTAATGGTATGAACAGACGGATGGTCACAACAGTCACAACAGACGGATGTTGTGCTAATTGTGTTTAGAGTTTTGAAAATGTGACTAGACTGGACAAAAGGATGTTAGCAATTGAAAAAAAAAACCTAACTTGAAGCGAATGATACTGGAAGTCTGTGAACTGATGAGCCTGTACACTGAAAAAAAATTATTGATTGAATTTACTACACTTTTTTAAAGGTGGTTGCAATCAATTTATTTGAGCTACATTTATATAAACAAATTTAGTTGACTAACTTTCCACATTTTTTTTTTATTTAAATGTAGCTAAAATAAATTGTTTGCAACCACTTACCTTAAAAAAAAATTCAGTATAATTTTTTTTTCAGTGTAGATGGCGCTATTGCTCCACTGATGTTGAACTGCAGTGACAGGACAGGAATGTTTTAACACGGTTTTACCTGTAGATGTCAGGGTTGTGAGTCTGTGACAGACCCCTGCATCTGAATCTGCATCTTCCTGCAGATCTGAACTAATTACCCTGGAGTTAATGAAAGAGTTTAGTTAATGCCAGTGTTTACGGCTCCAGGTGTGTGTGTGTGTGTGTGTGTGTGTGTGTGTGTGCGCGAATGAGTTGAATCCAGGATTAAAGCTGCTTGATCCTTCAGTGTGTGTTGTTCACAGCATGTGTGAGATTGTTTGCAGCAATAAAGCTCTGCTTATAGATTTAATGAGCAGAATCATATCTGATATGAAACTGTATCCTTATGAATTATGCATGTGTGTAAATTGCAGGTGTCTGTTTGCGGATTTAAGGAAATAAAGTTTCATGAGCTGTTTTCTCTGAATAGCTATAGGCCTATTTAGGGTTAACTTTTATAATTATGTTATTATAAGAAGCCATTTGTCGGTACTCAGGGCAGAGAAAAATATCAGCAGCTTTTTTTCCTTCTGCAATGCTGTTTAATTGAAGTCCGTGACTTCTGAGGTCGTATAAAACTGAAAACACCTCATTATCTTTTAAATCATTCCTGCTGCGTGTTTATGTGAGTTTGCCACATAAAAGTATCTGAATGTCATTGCATTAGACTGCAAGTGCAATATGAATAACAAACAAACATTTCAAGCAAAACACTGAAATGCTAAAACAACATATGTTGAAGTTGAAGAGATTTTTGAGGCAGCTGAATGTGTCTGTCCGTCTGTTTCTGGGTGGTGAATATTTGCAGTGTTTCCTGGGTAATCTTGTAATTTGCAGTTGAATTGTGAACGCTTTGCAAACGTGTGTGAAACAGTCAGCTGTTCAAATATACTCTATAGGGGCTTTGAGTTTGTGTAAACCGTCTGAGTCTGAGCCTCTCATCTTACATGCATGAGAAAAAGTTGATTAAAATAGAGTTAAGACTACTTAAAACAATCAACCATCTGCCAAGAGCCGGTAAAAATGTAGTCTTAGCCAACACAAAACACATAATTTAATGAGCAAAACTTATACAGCATTTAAATCCAAATGAAAGTTAGCTTGAAATCTGTTCCCCCTCAGGTCATCCAAGATGTAGATGAGTTTGTTTCTTCATCAGATTTGGAGAAATGTAGCAGTGCATCACTGTCTCAGCAATGGATGCTCTGCAGTAAATGGGTGCCGTCAGAATGAGAGTCCAAACAGCTGATAAAAACATCACAATAATCCACAAGTAATCCACACCACTCCAGTCCATCTTGAGAAGACAAAAGCTGTGTGTTTGTGAGAAACAAACCCATAATTAAGACTTTTAACTTAAAAATAAATAAATAAATAAATAAAATAAATAATTGTCAACAAAGTATTTCAGTTCAGTTATTTATTAATTTATTTATTATGATTAATGTAATAAAAATATTATATTAAATATTCAGCAGAGAATAATAAAAATTGCTATTTGTAATTATTTAGAATATTTTGTATGTCAAGAAACTCTGACTGAAGTTTTTTTAAATATAATTTTTTATTAATCACTGATGAATATTTAATTTAATATTTTAAACAAAATCTAATTAATAATTATAATTAATAATTAAACTTAATTATTTTGTTGACAGTTATTTAATTACTATTATTTTATAAAAAAAATTTAAACATTTTGCAATGATTAATCTTAGTTTAAAAATGTACTAATACATTTTTGAAATCCTACGTTGTATATGCATGCAATGCATTAACTAACGTTAACAAATGCAACCTTTTTGAAAAGTGGGAAACACTTTGCTTTGTTAGTTCATGCTAGATCAAGTTCATTGAATAATAATAGATGCAACTTTTGATTTTAATAATGCATTAGTAAATGTTGAAATTAGGTTAGGTTTTACTTTATTATCCGGAACCAGAACACAGCATTAACTAAATTTATTTGATTAAATTTAATTAATTTGTGCATTTATCTAATGCTTTTAACTAATGTTCAACCTTATTGTAAAGTGTTAGCAAAGAGTTTTACCAATTTTCATTTTTTTTAAAATTGGACTGAAATGCATTTGCTGTCTGCTTTAGGCATATTTCTTGATTGTGGTCTGCTGGTTTGTGTAAGGCTGGCCTTCACATCAGTCACAGACGTGTGTTTTCTCTTCATATGTCTGGTGTGTTTGTTTAGTGAGCGCTGAATACACTCTGATTACTTTCTCTGCTCTGTAATCTAACGCTATTGTTCCGTGACTGTTTGCTCTCATATGAGGAGACGGATCGGAGCGCGAGAGGGCAGATGCATCAAACATTTTTGTTAATATCTGAAAAGGATTCAATATGAATGTTTTTCAAATGCAAATGAGACCTTTATGAACAAACACAATGGCACCGTGAAGGATGCGAATGTTAAGAGCAAAATAATGACACGTACAGTATGACATTCATGGAGATAAAAACTTAATTGCTGTTTAAGGAGACACAATGGTCTCAGATGTTTCTCCTAACCGTTTACAGAAAAACAAAAACACACAAACGAGTCACTGGTTATCATCCAGATGGAGAGGTAAAACCTAAATCATTTGTTGTGAAATGTTTGAGATCTCTGATTATGATTGTGTACTATGAGATCTGAAATGCTTTTTTTTTCCTCTCTTTTCTTATGCAAAGACCTCCATGGAACAGTCCCTCCATTTAATCTCAGGTCTGTCTAGGAGAAAGAATTGAGATATTAAAGAGATTTTTCTTATGGCAAATGTTCAGAACGGCACGCTTGCTGGAAAAACACTGTCAGTCATGCGGTTTTGTGTCTCACATTCATCTGACTGTTTGTTAGCAGCAAGATTGTGTTCAGAACAGGAATCAAACTGCATTTTAATCAGTCTGGAACTAAAAAACATCATCCTGCTGAATCAAATGCCAAATGTTAATGAGATTTTAATTCGAGTGTCATTTGCAGAGAGACAGCTGGTGGAAATCTAATGGCTTTGAGAAGGGAAGCCAGAAATTTTGATATATTAACGGTAGGAAATTTACAAAATATCTTCATGGAACAAGATCTTTACTTAATATCTTAATGATTTTGGGCATAAAAGAAAAATGGACAATTTTGCCCCATACAATGTATTGTTGGCTATTGCTACAAATATACCTGTGATACTTATATAGAACTAAGTAATAGTTTTCACATATATGTGACCCTGGAGCACAAAAGCAGTCGCTTTTGTGCTCCAGGGTACATATATGTGAAAACTATTACTTAGTTCTAATTAAACTTTAGTATCTGGTAACGCTTGTGTCGGTAACACAGTTGACAAAAATAACAAAACATGAGAAAAATAGTCATAAAATAATAAGTTACATAGCCTGAGATGGCACAATACAATTTCTTGTAATTTTAAGGTGTCTTCATTTCATGGATATTTAAAAAATGTTGATTAAACATTTTATTTTTCAATTTTTTCAAGTGGAAAAAACACAGATTTCATGGAATGACCCTTGGACTCTCATTCTGACGGCACCCATTCACTGCAGAGGATCCATTGCTGAGCAAGTGATGCAATGCTATATTTCTCCAAATCTGATGAAGAAACAAACTCATTTACATCTTGGTAAATTTTCAGCAGATTTTCTTTTTTGGGTGAACTATTCCTTTAAGCACCTTTAAGAGAAAACCCCTCACACGCTCAATTAGACTCTGAAGTGTTTAGTATTCCGGTCATGAACCGTCCTGATGGGGGTCGCCTTCAATTCAAGCTGTGTGTGTGTGATGAAACCTCCCTCACTGGCAGCTGGGCCCCTTGGTCACATGACCTCTCTTCATCTCTGTGGCAATTACCATCATCATCATCAGCAGCATAGTTAAATAGAAATCAGTCCTGGGCCGCAGATATCAGGAGTGCTGAAATAAACCCACATCTGTTCATTTCAAGTCTCATTCAGCTTAAAATCCACAACGCATACATTTTTAAAAAGGCAAGAAAGAGCTTGATCTGTGTGTGGATTCGCAAAGCCGTGTGCTGACAAGCACTTTAATAAACATCATAAATAATTTAAAGTGAATGCATGACTGATCAGTATATTCTGTCTTCTGAATGATCTGTGGTACTGTTCGAATTCGAAAGTGTGAGATTGGTAAGATTTTTAAAATGTTTTTGAAAGAAGTCTCTTCTGCAGCTCACCAAGGCTGCATTTATTTCATTATAATACAGTAAAATCAATAATATTGTAAAATATTATTACAGTTTAAAATAGCTATTTTTCATATGAGTATATAGTAAAATGTAATTTATTATTTCTATGATCAAAGCTGAATTTTCGTCATCATTACTCCAGTCTTCAGTGTCACATGATCCTTCAGAAATCATTCTAATATACTGATTTACTGCTCAAGAAACATTTCTCATTATTATCAGTGTTGATAAAAATTGATCAATTAATCAATTTAATTTTAAAATTAACTTAACTTTGTGTTTAGCTGTCTTCAGATTAAATATAGTATCAACTTATTCAAGCAAACAAAGGTATCAAATAAACTTTCAGTTCACTCAATAATGTTTAAAATTACGAATATAATAAATAATATGTAACCATAAATTCATATTTTTTAGTTAGCTACATATCGTTTATTACAATTTCACATGTAACTTACATGGTTGCCTAAAATTATTTAGAGTTAATTTAAATCTTTAACACAAGTTAAATTGACAAAAAATTTTTACTAGCATGACTGAAAGCACAATTAATACCGTTAATTAAATCAACAGAAACACAAAATATTATGTTACCCGAACAACATTAGTAGAAATTGATTTGACACATGAGAAAAGTTGTATTGAAAAATCATGGAAATAATTTAGAAAGTTAATAGGAACAGCATTTATCTGAAATAGAAATCTTTTGTAACATGATAAATGTCTTTACTGTCCCTATTGATGAATGTATAGTTTATATTCACAGTAGACTGCAACCAGTCTTTTTGCTTTTACCTTTTGTTTGCACAATGAAACAGCAGATTCTGTGAGCATTACTGAAAAAAAAACATACATTTCATTGCAATACAGCAAGTCATGACAAGGCTTTTGGTTTGTTTTTAATATCAAATCCTCCATAAAACATCTAATTCAGCTGAGCTCGAGGTGTGTGATGATGATGAGCTGCTCATTTGCTGAAATGAAAAAGGTTTTTGAAGAGAACTGCATTGGTCTGTGGCACCTGACATATTGCCATAAATGCACTGAGAAAGATATATATTTTATACTTATTTCCACCAACCAGGACCTATTCATCACTTCCTTGTAATTTGCCAGTGTCAGACAAAAGTCTTTTTCATACGGTTTATTTCTCCAGCCATGAAAGATTCAGACGCTCGGCTCTTCTCAGGTCCTTCAGGCTCTTCTCAGAGCCCTGTATTCACCAGATCATTCACATCTGTCTTTATTTTGCCCATTAAATCTGCTGCCATGGCTCTTTTCATTGGTGTCTCGTTATGTAGCAGTGTCAGCAAGTGATTCCAGTTTTCCTTTCCCACCACATGAGTGAAAAAATACAAACCTTACCTCCGTGCATATCATACAATACTGATATTTTCTCTGAAATGTTAATGTCATTTTACACAGGGCTGTTACTCTAGTGTTATTTGTATACTATTATTGTATTTATTATAATTTTGAATTTTGAATAGCTTTTATTTTGATATTTTCAGTTTTCATTTTAATTTTAGTTGAGCTTTTTTTAAGATTTATTTTCAGTTTTAGTAATTTTATTTAATTCAGCTTAGTTCTAATTTTCAAGGTTTTTTTTTTCTTCAGTTTTTCATCTAATATTTATATTTTATTTTCTTTCAGCTTTATTTTCAATTAAAAATGATTTATTTCTCCTAGACATCAGTGAGACTGAATAACAATAACAAATGGCAAGTAATACACTGAATTAAACATGAAATTTTGAAGTAGAAAAATGAAAATGATATTTAATGGTAAAAAACCTTCCCCAATGATATTTGTTTTATTTACAACTTCGAAAAATATATATTTTTAGAGTGTTTATTCATCACTTCATATTCTTTGCTTCACAACTGTTATTTTAGTATTATTTATATACTATTATACTATGTATTAATATTTTAATATTTTATTGTAATATATTAATTTTAGTCATTTTTATTTTCAGTTTTAGGATTTTTTTTTTAAATTTATTTATTTTTTTTTATATATATTTATATTTAGCTTTCGATTTGTTTTCCAGTTTTTAGTAATTTTGTTACGGAATTTTGTCTTATGGTTTTTATATTTATATTTATTATTTAGCTTTATATTTATTTTTACTTGTAATAATTTCAGTACTTAAACTTTAGTTAAGTACAAGTTAAATACCACTTATTTATTCAATGTTGTAACTTTTTACAGTTTATTCATCACTTTATATTCTTTGTTTCACAATTGTCATTTTAGTTATTCAGTTATAATTATTTACGTATATAGTATTATGGTATGTTAATTTTTGAATTTGCTTTGTGATATATTAATTTTAGTCATTTTTATTTTATATTTTAGTCATTTTTTGTCTTTTAATTTTTTTTTTATATTTAGCTTTAGATTTACTTTCAGTTTCAGTACTTAGAACTTTTTATTTTTCAAAAAATCTTGTTTTTTAAGGGTAAATACCACTTACATATTCTTCCAATGTAGTTGTAACTCTACAAACTTTTTACAGTTTATTCATCACTTTATATTTACATTTATAATGTAAATGTAAATGTTATATTTTCTTTTTGGCTTGTGTTTTATTTATTTATTTATTTACTTTTTTTTTTTTTTGGTAGGAAGACTGAAATATACTCCAATAATCTTAGTTGTAGTTTTAGTTTTTGCCAACTTTAAAAAGTCATTTTGTACAGTGAAGGCTGAGCAGCTCTATCTTCATCTGGATTGGTGACTTTTTTTTTTCAAAGAGAGAGAATGCAAATACACACACACACACACACACACACACACACACACACACACACACACTTGAATTTGTGGTTTACAGGGACTCTCCATAGGCGTAATGGTTTTTATACTGTACAAACCGTATTTTCTATTGCCCTACACCAACCCTACACCTAAACCTACCCCTCACAGGAAACTACTGGCAATTTTTGAATTTCATAAAACATCGTTTAGTATGTTTTTTAAGCCTTTTGTTTTACGGGGACACAGGAAGTGTCCTCATAAACCATGTTTATGTTGTAGTACCCATGTCATTATACACATTTGTGTCCTCGTAAACCATATATACCAGTACACACACACACACACACACACACACACCCACATACACACACCTGACATCTCTCACACACATGCGGTCAGGTTTGCACACAGATGCTCCGGCGCAGGCGTGGGAACCCTCGGCCTGGGACTGTTTGACAGAACGCTGTCAGACTGAACGCATAATTACTGCCTTCCCTCTGACGAGCCAATTAGCACAATGAGCTCCAAAGGCCTTTAGACTCGCTCTGTTAGGCCGAAGAAAGAAGCACAGCATTCTTAAAAATAACAGATCCAGAAAGGCTTTGACAGCTTGATGTCACAGGAACAACTCTTCTGTGCTTCTGCAAAAAACCAACAACATCCTAGATTTGTGATGGCAGCTTTTGCACAGGTAAACTCCACTCATATTTTTATCCAGTGTAGTTATAACCAGTGTTGGGGAAAGTTACATTTAAAAGTAATGCATTACAATATTGCGTTACTCCCTAAAAATGTAACTAATTACGATACTTAGTTACTTTTTTATGAAAAGTAATGCATTACGTTATTTTTGCATTACTTTTTAAATCTGGGCAGTGCTTGCTTGTTTGGTTTAATATAAAAAAGTTCTATTTTTGGCAAACGTAAAAGCCCTTTCACACCAAAAGTGAAATGTATAAGCCTCATGCTGAAGGAAAAGTAAATTCACCGTCTGTAAAGTAGAACACAGAAGAAGAAAGTTCAATACACCAATAAAAAAAGAGCACAAATGTTTATCTAGAGTAATTTTTGCTTATTAGTACAGTATGGTTGAATTGGATCATTGAAGCAGCAAAGACATTAGTTAATATAATGGAATTAAATACATAAAGGATATTTGTGTTATTTAACATTTAATTATTGCAGGTATGCATCGTATTCTGAGTTGCATTTCACACAACCGTTATTTCAGTATCATTTACATATTATTACAGTATTTAGTAGCTTTTAATGAGGTATTTTCAGTTTTAATTTTAATTTTAGTAATTTTATTACAGGCTTTTGTCTATTATTATTCTTTTTAATATTTCTGTTTAGCTTTAGATTTATTTTCAGTTTTAGTTTCACAATTTTAATACTTCAGCTTCTAGTTTTCTAAAAGGTAAACACCATTTTTACATGTTTATCCGGTGTAGTTGTAACTCTACAAACTTTATACAGTTTGTTGATTCCCCTCTTTATATACTTTACTTCTCAACTGGCTTGTAATTTCCATTGACTTTTGCATTTTTACATTAGATTTGGTTTCTCTCCCTCTGTAGATCACCGGGAGGTGCTTCACCTGCTGTGGGATACTGGGAGATGCTGGCATTTGGAAAAGTCAGCAGAATGCACCTGTTTGACCCGCAGCAGGAATGGCTCAGATCTGCTCTCGAGCGCTTTGGATAAGACTGATTTTAGTCACAGAGAGAAGAAACTCTGAGTTTGATCCAGCTGAACGTCAGCATACTGACACTTTGGGCGAAGCGGATAATCGCATACGCTTGCTTTCAAAATGACTATAGATTAACCTTATGCAGAAAACTTTTTGCATGTTTAGAAATTCAACATATAAAACACATCATTGATTGAATTGTTTTCCATATGAGATCATACACCCAAAATAGGGTTTTATTAAATTGATCTCACTCCTGTGGGAATATTGTTTGCTCTTTGACAAATTGTTTGTTTGGTTCCTCATTTGTTTCTTTGGATAAAAGCATCTGCTAAAAGAATAAACATTAATGTAAATAAACATGAAATCAAATTTACTTGCATTCTTAATGCACATGGTGTTATTCTGAAAGATGCATCATTATTGCAAAGAAAATGCTTTGTACTCATTAATCAAAATATAATAGCTTGCTTTTCCTCTGAAACAACTTTCCAGTGTTTAAGTATCATTGAGATACTATTATAATTTTTTATTAATATTTAGAATTTTTCTATTTTCTATTTTGCATTTAAATTTTAGTGATTCTGTTGTGTTTTTGTCGTTTATATTAGTTTTTTTAATGTCTGTATAGTCTTATTGAATTTTAGTTTAAATAGTTTTAGTTATTTTTAGTTATTTTAGTACTTCATCTCAAACTAAATGAAAATAAGAAATGTTGCCTTGGTGACTAGGTTATTGTTTTTGTTACTATTTTGAATTAGATTTTATTTTTATCTTTACTGTTTTGCATTTTAATTTTAGTTAAAAAGTTTTAGAAATTTTGTTTTGTGTTTTTGTCAAATTTAGTAGTTCTTTATATGTCTATAGTTTTTATAAATTTTTATTTCAGTTTCAGTTATTTTAGTACATTAAGGTAAACTAAATAAAAATAAGAAATGTTGCCTTGGCAACTAGCTGAATTAAAAACTTTTTTTTTTAAATATTTTGTTTTATATTATTATGTTTTACAATGAGACTTTGTTGCAGAATCCCCTTTTTTTATCTCATCCATACACTGCAAAAATTCATTTTTCAAAGTTTTATTGGAGTACGTTTTACAATAAAATACCATTTCAGTTTGTGTACTTAAATTTCACATTTAACTCAATATGTAACTTGCAATTTCTTTGTAAGTGTTTGTGAAATTTACCAGCAATTTCTGAGTGAAAACTGTTTCAAAGTAAATCCTAATGATTTTTTTTATTTCAGGCTATTAGATAATGTTAACCAATTGCCAAACAACTAGTTTGCTTTTCATGATCCAGCTAATTCCCACCCTACATTTTTCCTTATTGCATAACCTATTTTACTGTAAAATGAGAAAAGATTTCTAGAACCTGTGTTACTGTATTAAACCCATCGGTCAAATAAACAGGAGAAAGTAACTCGCGAGCGTCTTTATGTGTGATGCTGTATATCTGTCTCCCGCAGGCTCTCCGTGTGTGTCTCGCTGCTTTTACTTATCTGGAACTTTGCCGCCATGCTTAAAGACATTGCTTTTCATTTTATGTGAAGCAGAGGGCTGCGCTGTGTCAGGTTCATTTGTCACGTTTATGAACGTTTTCTGCTGCGTCTGGAGTGATGGAGAACTCGCCTCAGCATCCAGCAGCAACGTTTACAGGGTGAATGTTAAAAGACTTCAGGGCATTACTTCATCTGCTCTGGCTTATTTGTCTCAGATGTTTCTCCTGGAACAAAAACAGCCCTGTAATCTCAGGTCGAAGAGATTTCTCAAACAGTCAGAGACACTCAAACATTTCTCATCAAATCATCTGAGCTGCTCCACATTCATTTTATAGCTTTACACTCCTACTGGATGACAATTATGGACTCATTTGTGTGTTTTTGGATCTAGGAGAAACATCTGAGACGAAGCTGATGCTTAAATGCAAGATAAAAGTCTCGTAAACGGCGCAGGAGGAGTAAAATGTTCCTCCATCTCTCTCAGACATGCATTGCTCTTATTCTCTTTTGTTTAGAAGAGGCGAGATTTTATCCAGACGGGCATGTAAATAAACAGATGCTGAAAGCCCCAGAGAGAGATTAATAGCGTCCATTAACAGATTAATTAATTCATGAGCTGGTGATTAAACAGCGGTCTCCTAAATCACTGTCTTTAACTGAAATAAACACTCATATTTAGTGAGAAACTGTTTCCTCTGGTAGGAAAGTAAATGCAGATCAGGTTTAAGAGCATGATTCCAAGCCTGAAAATGAAGACAAATTATTTCTGAATATATATTTTGTGGCAATATTGAACTACTGGAGCTGAACGGGTGCTGTTTTTTTGACCTTTTCATCACCATGCAGCTCTCTAAAATGTTTATGTACATGGTGGATTTATAGGAATAGAAATTTTACTTTGTTTTACTTTGTTTCTTCGTCAGATTTGGAGAAATGTGTCATTCCATCACTGTTTCAGCAATGGATGCTCTGCAGTGAATGGGTGCCGTCAGAACGAGAGTCCAAACAGCTGATAAAAACATCACAATAATCCACAAGTAATCCACACCACTCCAGTCCATCAGTTAACATCTGGAGAAGACAAAAGCTGAAACAAATTCATCATTAAGATGTTTTTAACTAAAATATGAGTCCATAATCCATAATAACACTTCCTCCAGTGAAAAAAGTGGTCTGGTCTGAATCAGGAGAGAAGTCTGCACAGATCAAGCACCGTTTGCAAGCCAAAACAGTCCAAAACAGCTCTAAACAAATATGGGTGCATTTTGATGTGAGAAACAACAGGAGATGGACTTTTTCACTGGAGGAAGCGTTATTATGGATTATGAACTCATATTTAAGCAGGAAGCAGTGTATTGAAGTTAAAAAATGTCTTGATGGATTTGTTTCAGTGTTTGTCTTCTCAAGATGTTAACTGATGGACTGGAGTGGTGTGGATTACTTGTAGATTATTGTGATGTTTTTATCAGCTGTTTGGACTCTCATTCTGACGGCACCCATTCAGTGCAGAGGATCCATTGCATGGTGAGCAAGCGATGGAATGACACATTTCTCCAAATCTGATGAAGAAACAAACTCATCTATATCGTGGATGGCAAAATTGTCAGCAAAAATGCCTTTAATATTACTGTACTAATGTTGTCCCACAGTGCACTGTGCTTTGACCTGACCTTCCATTTCTAGTGTGCATGAATTAACCAGCACTGACATCACCTGTGATTTTTAACATCTCTTTTTTGATTCATTATTTGACTGGGCTGCCTAAAGGCATGTTTGAGAAAAATTGGATTCAAAAAAGCAAAATAACCATATTATTTCTGAGATAACGGAATGCCACTCGCTGAATTAAACATGTGACTTTTTGAAATGTTTATTGCTGTGTATTGCATACTATTTCACATGCCATTTTTCATAATAAGCAGTTTCTAGTATATAAAGCGCAGCATGCACTTGTATTTCAAAGTGTGTGTGTGTGTGTGTGTGTGTGTGTGTGTGTGTGTGTGTATATGTGTGTATGTGTGTGTGTGTATGTGTGGATACCTACCGGGATTAGAGTTTATTGGTTACAGGCTTTGAATCAGCATTTCTCTCCACTGCAACAGAGACTTTCCTGAGTCTCAGACCAAAACCGAAGCCAAAAGTCCTCATTTCTGTCAGTGCAAATAACGTCAATAAGCACTTATTCAGTATTCTCAAACAATATTAGAACCCTGATGATATGTTTGAGATATATGCTGGTGTCCCTAATGATTTCAATTTCAGTTTTTCCCCTCTTCAGGTAAAAGTCCTCACGGATCTGAGGGTTCATTGAGTTTGTCGTTAATGCCGCACAGATCATAAGCTCAGCTCACTCTAAATATGGACTCCATTAACCTCATTATGTTTTTCACGGATGATATACTTCTCTTCATGGCTGTAAGAGTTATTCCTGAATCTACCTAATGTATCTAAATTATACAACGACTTTCAGCGGGTCAAATTGTTAAAGGATAGTTATACTGTAGTTTCAGTGCAGTTGGCCAAATTTGGGGCGTGATTAGTAAAGGTTCGTTTGCGCATGCGCAACGCAACTTTTGGCGCCACCTGCAACAGTTAGTGAGATGTCAACCATCTTAGTCTTTTTTTTTAACAAATAGCTACTAATATTTTATTTTATTAATTCTTGTCATGTAAATATGCAATAGAGTGTGGAGAAAAAGACTTATTTTGCTAATGCGGCGAACTGTGAGTTGCTGCTCACACGAAAGCCACTTTAGTTCGCCAGCGTCTATTTTCACGCTCTTCAGGCATTGCAGCTTGAAAACATTTTATTTTAATTATTGTTAAAATATTATCATTGTTTTTACTGGGTCAATTTTATGCTGCTGCTGTTGTCACTGTCAGTTAGCTGTCACATGGATCAGAGTTCATATTTTTACTGATTTAACATTTGTTGATCCCCACCATGAGAATCTGAGGTATATGTGCATCTCATTGCACCTTTTCAATATAATACATTTGTTTATCAGCATAAATGTTTGCCTTTAGTTTTAAGAGGCAGATACTACCCATGTTATGTATAGTGGGCTTTGAAAATAAACATAATTCTATAGGAAAGATGATTATTAAAGAGGATTAGCATTGCTAAATGTTTAAGGGGTCATATGATGCGATTTCAAATTTTCCTTTCTCTTTGGAGTGTTACAAGCTCTTGGTGCATAAAGAAGATCTGTAAAGTTGCAAAGACTAAAGTCTCAAACCCAAAGAGATATTCTTTATTAAAGTTAAGAGTTAACCACACCCCCCTAAAACGGCTCGTTCTAACACGCCCCCACATCTCTACGTCACGACGTGGGAAGATTTGCATAACACGCCCAAATGTATATGCAAAGAAAGAAGGCGTCACTTTCTCGCTAAAGTGTTGTTGCAAAGGTGCTGTGTTTGGATGCGAAAGAAAAAGTACTTTGTTTGGCCTGACAAAAGAGGACATAACAAGAAATCTGTGGCTGAATTTTATTTACAACTCTGTCCCAGAGCAGTACAACACAAATATTCAAGTTTGACGGAGGATTGTTTTCTGAACATTGTGTGCAACCAGTCCTGCTTGGCTCGCTCCGAGCAGGATTCGAACCGCGGTCTCCGGCGGGGGATACAGGCCACGGCCTCTAGAGTCAGTCGCTGGAGCGCCGCTTGAGATCAGGGGAGTGAGGTTTACTCGCACAGCAACTTGCTGGACCACGATTGTTACATGCAGAAAGGCTTTTACTCAAAAGTGGGACAGTTCCAACTTTTCAAGGACAGTCTGGTGCTTCTGACTCACAGTAAGTACGTGCTATTATTTAAAGAATCTGCTACTTACTGTTCAAACGCGAGTGTAAGTAGTGCTTGTTGTTTGTGTTTCTCCGTCACAAATGCAGACATGGTAATGTTTACACGGCGCGATGCAACGCGACGCGTAAAAAGACAGTATAAGTCATTATAATCAGTAATTATGTCCCCACTGGATGCAATAAATGCCTCATTTGAAATGGCTTTTAATGTTTTTGTGTCGTCGCGGGGACGCAGCATCATATTATGGTAAGGGGCGTAACATTTCCGTCACATGCTTGAAGTATTCGACCAATCACAACGCACTGGATCGCTGGATCGCAATCAGATCGCACTGGATCGCTGGATCGCACTGGATCGCTGGCCAATCAGAGCACGCCTCGCTGTTTCACACCGATGAGCTTTGTAAAAATCGACCCCTTTCAGAAAGGCGGGGCTTAGAGGAGATACAATAATGTAACGTGTAAAATAACGCGGTTTTTTACTTTAAACCATGTAAACACATTGCATTACACCAAATACACATAAGAATGTTCTTTTTAGCACCATCATATGACCCCTTTGAAAAAATCTTCGGTTGATTCGACAGATCTTTTAAAATCCAATAGACTGACTTTTAGATAAACTAAAGTTATTAAGTTGTAGGTTGAGTGCCATAAGCAGGGGCAGTGCCCCCCTGTCAACAAGCTTGTCAACAACATTTCACAGTGTAAACAGCTTTAGAGATTATTATGACAGTTTTTGAGAGTGCTTGAACTCGCTGGACTGAAGTGAAAATGTTCTTTGATATTGTAAACGTTCTTTGCTCTCTTCTTGTACACTGAAAATGTTATAGGCTAATTAGTAACTTACAATATTTTTATTAAATTCACATTAAATACAAAGTCAGTCGTATTAAAAGTATTTTATGGCATGACACCCATATCTGGTACTTAAGTAAAAAGACGGGCTTTTATGTGTAGTTAATAGATTACAGCATTAGGCTACTTTGCCCATCGCCCATTATAGATCAAATAACATAATCTATAAAGGTGCGAAATGCGTTTACTTACACATATTTGAGAATCGAGATATTTCACGATATATTTTAGGGATATATCGAATATAAAAATAAATAAATAAATAAATAAATAAATAAATAAAAAAATAAAACCCCTGCTGAAAAAAAAATAATAGACACATTACAAAATTAGTATGGTTTTACTGGTTATAATGGGACTTGTATTGGTTTTACTGGAAACTGTAATGGACCCTGTTGGTCTCTACTGGTAATTGATTGCCTTCTATTGGTGGCTTGTTAAAACCAATAAATCCTAATGGAATATGTCCTAAAACACACTACAGAAAACCATTTTTTAATGGTTAAATGTTGATGGTTTGTAATGGCATTTGTAGTGTAAACCATTAAAATTTTCTGTGATGGTTTTATTATTGTTGTTGTTGTTGTTTTCAGTAGGGACATAAGCCTATATCAGTGGTATTGTGGCTGCTGTGTGTCACAAGGCAAGCATGAGAGTTTTTTTTTGAGTTAGGTCAACTTATTTTTATTTTTATTTTATTTTTATTTTTTTACACATTGTAGGCTAGTGCACTGCGTAGAGCTTTACTCAATAAATGTTTAGCTATTTTATAATCAAATTGGAGCCTAAAATGATTTCTTAACATAAATGATGTATGGATGTATTTTCCCAGGAGTTCTGTTCAAGTGTGAATGCATCTCTCTCTCTCTCTCTCTCTCTCTCTCTCTCTCACTCTCTCTCTCTCTCTCTCTCTCTTCTGTCTGTCTGTCTCTCTCTCCCTCTCTCTCTCTCTCTCTCCGTCTCTCCCTCTCTCTCTCTCTCTCTCTGTCTCACTCTGTCTCTCCCTCTCTCTGTCCCTCTCTCTCTCTCTCTCTCTCTCTCTCTCTTCTCTCTCTCTCTCTCTCTCTCTCACTCTCTCTCTCTCTCTCTCTCTCTCTCTGTCTGTCTGTCTCTCTCTCTCTCCTCTCTCTCTCTCTCTCTCTCTCCGTCTCTCCCTCTCTCTGTCCCCTCTCTCTCTCTGTCTCACTCTGTCTCTCCCTCTCTCTGTCCCTCTCTCTCTCTCTCTCTCTCGTG